>JAZHYW010003261.1:0-29825 GCA_037355805.1 Ixodes ricinus
AATACGAAGGTCACTCTTTTCTGCATGATTATTTGCCTACATCACGGTGCTGAGTGTAAACAATATTGGTCAATAAAGAAAGCGTTGTGATTGCCGCTCAGTGTTTCTATAAAAGGTAGACTGAAAGGGTTTGTTCTAAAACTTTCTTGGCATTTTGAAAATATTATTGCTTTTGGCTGAGTTGCGTCGCCACCATATATATTGTAAAACGTATTTTGCAAACTATATTTCAGGATATCAATGGCGCGGACGTGCCCATTTCATGATTTCGAGCACTGCAATTAATTCCAGGTTCAAGCGCACACCAGGATTAGTTTTTAATACTGCGACGCAAAGTTGTAACATTAACGAGTATTTTAGGCGACCTGCCAAACTGATACCATTAAGATTCAAATAAAATATATGCGACTGAGGTAAAAAAAGATGTTGAGTCATGTATGTTAATCTAGCTTCCTTTACTGTTTCATCGAAATTAAATAACGCAATTTATTTTTGTACTTGAAAATAGAAGTGGATTCTACGAATCATAAATAGCTATAAGATACTCGTTTCACTTTTGAAATAGGACCTATTGCCAAAGAAACGCGGAAAATATATTCTCAGTTTTGCGGTTCAAACCGGTCCGAACCGGTTCAAACCGGTTCGAACCGTTATTTTTTGATCCCCGGAACTGAACCGGAGCTGAACCGAAATCTCTGAACCCGAACCGGAACCGAACCGATAAAAATTTCGGTTCGACACCCTGGTAGGGATAGACCATTTGCTATATTACCCAAGCATCAAGGAGAGTGCAGGGATTGGTGTTCCACGCGCCACACACGCACGCCTTCCCCGTATACAAGATTCGAAGTAAATAACCAAACTAAAGCGTTAACGAACGCGCGTGCAAGATACAATTTGTTTTAGGGTTTTGCTTTAGAAAATTTGCTACTGCTGAGGCCAGCCCGTGCGGCGCGTGGAACACCCATCCCTGCATTCTCCTTGATGCTTGGGTAATATAGGAATAGGTCTATAGACCTATTGCTGTCTTACCCAAGCATCAAGGAGAATGCAGGGATTGGTGTTCCACGCGCCGCACGTGCTGGCCTCAGCAGTAGTAACTTTTCAAAGCAAAAACCTAAAACAAATGGCATCTTGCACGCGCGTTCGTCAATGCTTTCTTTTGGTTATTTACTTCGAATCATTTATACAGGAAAGGCGTGCGCTGTGGCGCGTGGAACACCAATCCCTGCATTCTCCTTGATGCTTGGGTAAGACAGCAAATGGTCTATTGAACCCAGGATCCCTGGGTTCTGCAGCGTGAGCTTTCGCTCCACGTGCTCCAAGCTGGTGTGCGCTAGCCCGCTCGGCCACCGATCCCCCCATATGAGGGGCTGAACGTGCTGTTGTTTTGTTTCTTGTACGAATATTTATTCCCTCGTGCGTTGACCGGAAGGTTCACAGTGCTGTAAATAAACAAACAACTAACACGAACTCTGAATGGCTACTTTCATGTATCGTTCATCACTCTGCACTTTCATAGGCCCTTGTGTTCAACCGAAGTGTGACTTCGAAGAATTCCACAAGCTTTACTTGCCCGTCGTCCTCAATGTACACTTCAGGGTGTCAGGAGAATTTAACATCCCTGACATATATCTGCAAGCGGATTGCGTGTAAGTACACAGTTTTCTTTTTGTTTTAACTTCAGGGTTGCTAAACTCGTCAAACACAAAGATGGGGTTGAAGTTTACAGAGCGCGCTCATTGGACTCTTGCGACGATAGCGTCACGCGAAAAGATACGTCAATCATTCAAACTCTCTCGGTGCTCAAATTCCAGCGAGATTCTGGAACATAAAGACGTTGCGAGCTTCATCGGAGCGCGCGGGAGCAACACCGTGGGGCCAACCGATTGAATAGCTGCTCTGATGACGTCGCGCACACGTGTCCCTACATCCCTACGCCGCGTTAGTCAATGCGGTCTATATTGTCCCTAGCGAGCTGTGAATATTCTGCACAAAAAAAAAACAAATTAGTTTAAAAGGTTGTTTATACAGCAGGAGTTTAGTCACAGAACATGGCGACATTGTTACCCACTGTACATGAGCAATGAAGCCAGTGCGGTACAAACGCTAGCCTGGGGTCTTTAACGCACCACGCAGTAGTGATACACGACCGCACGCCGGTACGATGCTCATCCAGATCGAAACGGGCAGGGTGGGGATTGAACCCAGGATCCTCAGTTCTGCAGCGAGCTTTTCGCTCCACGTGCCGGTACGATGCTCATCCAGATCGAAACGGGCAGGGGTGGGGATTGAACCCAGGATCCCTGGGTTCTGCAGCACGAGCTTTCGCTCCACGTGCTCCGAGCTGGTAATATTCTGCACATTCTTGCCGAAAGATTGTCATTTGTGGAAGTTATCGGTGACGACGAATTGACGTTTCAGAACTTTGGGAAGGATGCTACTTGAGGGCAAAATCTTCGCATCAGAATCGTGGCGAAGATTGAACTTTGTGATAGTGTGGAGCCGTGCGCTGTGTATGATGTTTTAGAGCTCGTCTTCCGCCACAGTCAACAACGTTACAGGGGTAACCGAGAGACGGTGTATGTAGTGACGTCGGTAGCAGACATTCATGAGTTACGAAAAACCTAATTAAGGTATTGAGTATTGGCCTCAAAAGTAATTTGAATAGAGTAGAAATTACCCGAATGGAAAGTAATTGAGTAAATTACTAACTACCGTAAAAAAGTAGCGAATTACTTTTCACAGTGTTTTCACAGAAATGTTTAATAGCTAGTTCTGCTTCTGCGTGCTTAATTTTTTTTTCGGGAAGGGGGAACGGGGGTTCGGGAAGGGGGGGGGAGTCAGTGTTGTATGGCAGATGTATCATTTCTACTTAGCGGTTTAGCACTGCCTAAGCTTGATATTGCAGACAGTGTTTGCTTGTTTACGGTGTTCCGTAAAGCACATGTAAAACGTACTTGAAGTAAAGTACCATGCAGGGACTCAAACCGAAAAATATAACGTTTCGGTTATGGTTACGATTATCGTTTCCTCTTGATATCTGTTTCGTTCCGGTTTTTTACGGTTTTAATTTTTCTGGTTTCGGTTACCGGTTACAAGTTACTTACAAAAATATAGTGCTCCGAAGGAGCACTATATAGCTTCTTCGGGAGCAGAGTAGCGTAAAGCCCCTTTATCCTGGGAAAAGTGGCGCCATTCATTGTTGTGGAAATGCTCGAGACACGTGCCGCGCGCCACTTCTGGGAAGAACATGGCGTCTGAAATCTAGCTCAGCGATACGCTGTGCTGCCATGATCTTCCCAAGGGCTGCACGTTGCACGTGCCTATGGCATCGACGCACTTTGCGCTACTTTTAAAACATGAAGGCGCTTTAAAACAGTCCCCCATAACAGCATCAGCTCGGCGCGCCTTGCGACATAAATATTTCCCCACCAATTCTCCAGATGCTTAACTAGAGAATCCGTGAGCAAATTATTTTTAAATACTTTTTATTACTCCTGTACAGGGCTGTAAAAATTACTTCAAAATTGTACCTAAGATACAGTCACAGTTACTCATACGCAGACTTGTGCTCGTTACTTAATAAATGTAATGGATTACAATTACAAATTATCGAGCCTAAAATGTAATGGATTACCGTTACAAATTACTTTCGCTGAAAAGTAACGGATTACTTTGCTCGTTACGTTACAAATTACTTTCAAGTTACTTTTTCCGTACACTTATCAGAAAACAATAGAAACAATTTTGATATTTTTCAAAAATGTTCTGAAACACTACTTTTCATTTCTCATACGCCCGTATTATGGTAGTGCTTCTAAAAATAAAAGATTGTATTTAAGAGAAAGAGTGTAGGTGCACTCCGTTCACCTGTAAGCTAAGGCACCGAAAGCTACAACCACACCGCCATCCTATAGCTTACGGCCTCCGAAAATGACCCCTCGAATTGTGCAGTCAAAGCTAGCGGTGCGCGTGCTCAGTAGCAACATATTCCTGCGCTACGAGATTCGGAGCTAAAGAAGCGATCTACGAAAGCTCCCTTTGACTCGGGTGTTTCGCCTGTTATTCACAAGAAAAGAAAAACTTGGTTCTAACGTTACAATGTATAGCCAATGCAGAATGCAGGTGTCCCAGGTTACCTTGATGTGTTTCCGTAAATTAGAGTTTGTTGTTCTTGCTGATGACAATGTGTGTGTTTGTTTTTTACAAGCAAAGTATGCACTGAAACTCTGGCTTTCCGTTCTCCTGAATGCCCTGAATTTGAACGTCTCATTAAAGGGGCGGTGCAACGATATTTAATTGGAATGTTTTTCACTTTACGCGAGCCTACTGGCACAAGTGGGACTCAAGGATACTCGCACGCAACGCCACTGGCCAAGAAATTTCTTTGTTGCGGTGTAATTTCAAGGACAAAAGCGATCATTTTCATTCAATCTCTCCTTTGCAAAATGTGATGGCGTAACGTGGGGATCGCAATACACCCCAATGACGATATTTGAACGCGGTTCGTAGATTGGACCCGAGCATTGCGTGGACACTCGATTTGGGCTCCGTGATAATTACTAGCTCGAGAAGCATTCGGGTAGTGGCCCGTGTCCAATCGCTGCAACGAAGACAGTAGCCGAGCCATAACAATGTCTGGAACTCAGCTCGTGTCCTAGCTGTGCCTTGCCAACTCCAGCGCGTGGCTATGGTCAACATTGGCGGCATATAATCGGCTCCAGATCACGTGGCCGCTTGTTCTGGCAGCGAGTTGAGGGGATGAACGCTGCTCGTTTTTCTTTAACTTTTTCTGGGACTTCTATTGCGTGGGGTGAAAAACAAACGCGTGTTTTATAGGTCCTTGACGTCAGAGATCCGTTCTTAACGGTATTTGCGCAAAGTACAAAAATTGTTGCATCGCCCCTTTAAGAGATTTGGCCATGGAGACGACGGACACTTTATGACCGAATACTCGACCAGTCGGAGAAAAAGTAGCGGTAACGAGTTATCGATAGTTCATCGGTTCTTACTTTCATCCTAGTTTTCGAGGAGGCCAGGGGAGGAGAGAGCATACACTCTAAGAAATGCCTGCGTGTCTACTTACCCGCAAAACACTCGAAGAGCCATTCTCTGCGATCTACGAAATCAGCTCAGCGAATGTTGAGGCGAAACATCCGTTTAGACTGAAAAATGAAGTCTGCGCTGTGGCGTTACGCAATGCAAAGCGTCATGCTTGCATTGCGTAATGCCACAGTGCATACTTAATTTGAGGTCTGAACAGATGTTCCGCCTCATCATTCGCTGAGCTGATTTCATAGATCGCAGAGAGTGACTCTTTGAGTGTTTTGCGTGTAAGTAGACGCACAGGCATTTCTTAGAGTGTAGAGAGCGAGAGAAGTGGTGGCCATCGGTCTCACAAAAAATAGAGGATCACGCCACTTTTATGCGTCCTCTCTCTCTCTCTCTCTCTGTCAGCACTCTTTAGATGGCCTACCCCCCCCCCCCCTTGTATGTTGACAATTGACTGTAAAGTGAGGGGTGGACTCGACCACCATGCCCAGACAAGTAAACCAATAGTATCGTCCGTACCCTCGAAGTCGATGCTCTTAGCCTCGCGCCGGGTGCTTTTCAGCCCTTCCTCAAGAGCGTGCAGTAGAACAGTAGCGCACATCAAAGTAGCGCACAGTAGCGCATTAGCACAGTAGCGCACACACAGTAGCGCACATCAAAGTAGAACAGTAGCGCACATCAAAGACAAAAAGCATTCGAACCCCCTCGCGCGAGGTTACATCGTCTGTTACGCGAGTTGTGAACCCGCGAATCGAGGGGGTACGGGACGCGTTTGACGTCTGCGCCGGTGGCGTGAGATGTCGAAGAAGTTGGAAAGGGTGAAACGGTGTAAAAGACAAAAACAAATAAACACGAAGATCTTTCTCCTGCTCGGGAGAAGAAGAAAAACACGATGGAAGGCGACGGAAAGCCTACCCGGCGTTGTCTTACTTGATCTTTCTCTTCCGTATATTTGTACGTGCCTTGCCCATTTTTCTAGTGGTTCTAGTGACCGATAATACAAAAAAATCGTGTTTTCTTTTGGCTATTCTCCCCTTCCTGATGTTTTCTATTTTGTTGAACTTGCTCTCTTTATGCTGCTAAATGTTCTGCTCGTATTGCTCAAGTTACTGTATTATGCTTATATTTTTAAAAAGTAACGAGTAATTAAAGTATTCCGTTACTAATATTTTGTAACGAAATTACATTACAAATTACTTCCGAAAAAAGTAACGTGGCAATTACAAAATTACTTTAAAAAGTGACGGATTACTTTCCAAGTCTTCTCATACGAAAAGGAACCTAGGTACGTACCTAGGTACTCGCTTAAAAATGTACCTACGTACAGGAACAGTTACTTCAAACATTCTTTATGTAGTTTCCAAAAATTTGTCGGAATATATTGGAAGTAAAGCTTTTTATACTAAGGACACACTCAAAAACGAGTTAGATAAATGTGCTTTATTGGTGTCAAATGGGATGTCCACATCGGAGTTGAGTCCTCACGTGCCTTATTTCCACACTCCAATTGGTTGACCGAGGCCACAGCTTCCACTGTTTACCATGTCACGCCGAAATCGCCGAAACTCGCTTGTTGGAGTTCTTGCCGTCAGAGACGGTGCTGACGCCGACGGGCCCAGAAGACGTCGGCCGCATGAAGAAACGCATGAGTCGAGTGAATATGCACCTAACCTTCTCGAAGACGAGCAAAAAACTTCAAACTTCCTCGTTTTTTTTTTTTTTTTTGTTAATCGGAAGAAAAGTAAGCTTTTTTTTTAAACTTTTTCAGTTTTAATAACTCCAAAATTTGAGTCCGATTTATTGAGTGGAAACAGAATTATATACGCGATGTTACATTGCTTTACGATTGTAATTATAATTTATTTTCAATTATATTTTATATTGTATTTATGGCAGAAGAGAGCCACCACCAGGAAAAGGTACAGGCAACAGAAACTGCGCACATCTTTCAAGTTATCTCCTCCCTTGTATAGCTGTCAGATGAGCTTCAAAGACGCACTGAAGTCAATTTCGTTTTGAGATGAAGGAAGCAGGGCGCTATTTTCCCTAAACGGAGTTCCGAAGCGATTCGATAAATAGACCTATTGCTATATTACCCAAGCATCAAGGATAATGCAGGATTGTGTTCCACGCGCCGCACGTGCTGGCCTCAGCAATAGTAAATTTTCTAAAGCAAAATCCTAAAACAAATTGTATCTTGCAAGCGCGTTCGTCAACGCTTTATTTTGGTTATTTACTTTGAATATTTTATACGGGGAAGGCGTGCGCGTGTGGCGCGTGGAACACCAATCCCTGCATTCTCCTTGATGCTTGGGTAATATAGCAAATGGTATATTGGTGTTGCTAGAACGGCATCGCGAATCCACCGTTCACTTAAATGAACACCGCCATTCGCTAAAGTGTCGTTCGATGAAACATCATGGGCGGCGCTTCGTATCGCTAAAACGTCGTTCGATCAAGTCAGTGCCTCCCAGGTCGTACCCAACTCAACGTTAATCACAGCACATGGTAGTGCGTTAATACTTCGAGATTTATAGTTTCTACCATTTTGACGAAGTGAATAGAAAAGTACCTGTAAAAAGTAACTTCACTTAGTTACAAGTTGCTGGAAAATGTACCTAAGATACAGATACAGATACCGAGAAATGAAAGTACCTAGGTTTGTACCTCAGGTACAACAAAAGCACCTCGATACCGATTTCCACTTACTTGTACCTTGGTACTTTACCACCCTGCTCCTGTATGACGAAGAATAACCTCTTATTTGTCGAATGGTAGAGCATGAGGACTCCACCAAAATCTTCAACTTCGCCGTTTCTTTTAACATTTACATGTCCTACAAATTTGTAGCATGAACAAGCTTGGAAGGCGTAGCGAAACGGAGAGACCAGAAGTCGCTTGCAAGGCAAGAGACTGTGTTTGTAAACATGAAACGGGTCCATACGAAGCGAAAGTGTTTCAGAAGCGCGCAGGGAACGCTCGATGACGAGGCAGCCAAGCGCGCACCATCATTGGTTGAGATCGGGGATTAGAAAAGCTAGTGGGCGCACCTGAAGGGTAAACAAACGCACGAGGTGCGCAAAAAGCAGACGAACTTTCACGCCGTATACACCATTCCATAAAAGCGTATGAGGCCGCGTTCACTGCATGCTCTGCTCGTGTCTCATGCACGCGCACGTACTGGCTGGCCGCAATTGCGAGCGAGCGCTGGCTGGACTGTAATTTTTGTAAACAGTGGAAGCGTCTATATGAGTGGCCCAAAGCTCGGTCTGACGCAACGAACAAACCCTTGTAGGTTTGGAACTGAGTGAGTTCTCTTCTGGTAAACACGAAAGTCCTGTCTAGTGCTGGTGTGTTTTATGGAGGGGTTGCAGCAGGGACCTTCCACCGTGTTCCTTCTTCGAGGACATTCGACCCGCTCTACTCATCTGCAAAAGAATACACCCTCCTCTCACGTGCCGAAATATATCCTTATCATTGAAACCATTTCCCTCGCGGCACCTCACTCCCGGCCAAAAATACTCTCAAAGACCCGTTACAGTCATCTGCATAGCCACGGGGCGAAGTGTTGCGGCCCGCTGTCATTAGCGTCCTCCCACAGAGTGTTCATTGTACCTCGATCAACCCACGCCGCGTTAACCTCCCTTCTAATCTTCCGCTGAATTATTCACGGTGTTAATTACCCACACCACTAACCCTCGTTTTTTTTTTTTTAATTCTTTCGCTAGATTGTGTTTTAAAATAAGCTAACTAAAAACTCAAAATTGAGCAAATAATCTTTTTTTTTTACATTTTGAATGTTTAGCATAGTTTCTACCTTACCCTTTTTTTTAACTTGCTCTTTCAGGGGGAAAGGCACCACTTTCGGCAGTGCGTGTTGAGGACAAAAATACAAATAAGCTTTGGGTGATTATACACCTCTCCAAGGTTTACAAGTCCACAGCCCCGTCTGCGATCTCTACAGCCCCGGGGGCGCATGTGCGTCGCTCCTGAAAGCGAGCAAAGCACGCGACATACGTACGAAGGGTGGAAATGGCACCGGCGCAGCCCATTTCTGGAAAGTCATATAGACTCTTTACACACACGCCAGGTTGTATACAGCCGCCATTTCTGATCTTCTCTTGTCTTACCGAGATGCTGAGTCACAAAAGAGGGCGTTGTTGAGCCTCCAAAAGGCCTATGCTGGGGAGGAGGACAAAGTAGAATCTAAAATGGCAATAACCTGTTCTGCTGTGATCAAGATCAAGTCAAGTCAACGGAATAAGAGGAATATAAAGTTATCTTCAATCCTATTCTAGCGCGTGTTCCGGGATGCACAAGGTATTCCCCAAGACAGCGAGTTTTCGTGTAGAACAGGCAATGAAATCCTTCCTGAGAACAATCCACGCCTAGACGTGTTCTATTCAGCAAGACATGACTCAAGCTTGTACAGTTTAAATTGGAGGCCTGCGTCTTCACTTCGTGCACCTGGAAGAAATTCTTCGATTTGGATCATTGCAAGTACCTTTCGCTCGTGGGTTTCACGGTAGAAAATTGTCAAGGCGTACACTGTTATCAAAAATAACACGCTCAGACGTGTAAACCGTTGTCCCATAGCGGACACGTCGAAACGTGTTCGTTTTACACGCAGCCATGTGTGTTATTCGTCTACACATGAGGTGCCGTGTGAACTTAACACGATGCACCGTGTCTGCCTTCCGCAAAACACAGTGCAGCGTGCAGCTTGTGAAACGTGGCGGCCAGGAACCGAGAGCACGCGAGAGACGAGCCCAGCGAGCCGCGCTCCTTTCCGCCGAATCGAGAGCACACAGGACGCGTCTGTTCTCGTTCGATGTCTTTTATACACAGTAAACAGTCTCCAAGCGTGCAAATGTAAACGTGCAAAGGTATACGTACGTGCGGCGTCGGCGGCGTCGGTACCTACGACGGAGCCGCTAGACAAACAAAACGAATGCCGAACTTCCAAGCATGGATAAATAACTCACTTTTTGGAATCATGTAGTAACTTACGCCACCTAGCGAGATTTCTAGCAGCCTATAAAAAAAAAAGAGTTTGCTAATACGCTGCGAACGATCACGAGTAGACACGTACCAACCAACATATATCACGGACAACATGAGTAGCACGTATTACACTACACTACACTGACATATGCAAAAACACATCACACACGGCACCCGACACTTCCTACTCAATGTTCTTTCTCTTCGCGGCGTATATAAGATTGACATGCGCGGGTAAGCCCTTTGGTCGCTGACCGTTACAGATTTATAGAAGAAGACACAAAACACGGCGCAATGGACATGGCCAGTATATAAGAACTGCCTGCATTTAAAAAGTATGGAGGCAAAATCTATAATGTTAGTCCGTTGCCAAAAATAACGATGTATTAATAATAAATCTTAAACCGGTCGTGAAGAAGTTGAAATTTTTGTTATTTTCATGCTAGACCAGTGTTATGAGCAGCCCGACTAGCTTGAATCAGATAAAAAAGAACACAAATTATTGGGATTTTATAATTATGTTATGAATAATAAATGAAAATGATCCTCAAAGCATTTTTTTATATATTCTTGTGAAGGACATCCGCCCAACACTTCACTTCCGCTGGTTGCAGTACGGGAGCGCGGGAGCCGCGGGAGCAGACGCCTTCACTTTTGGGGCGTTTTGATGCAGTTTGTTGTCGTATGTCGTGTCGGTGTTGAGTGGAGCGGTGGGGCCAGTGGGGCTCGGGAGTTTGTGACCGGTGTTATTCGTGATCACTGGTGTGGCGCTGATGCGTCTTTTTTACACCGCCACCACCCCGAACTTTGAAGATTCACGGGCCCGTAACACTGCATTATGCTGAATCGCGAGCTCCTTCTCTGTTGACGTCGTTTTCCTGGCACCGCCCGTGGATACTGCAAGCGTTTAAACAGTGCGCACCGTCTCGCCTACATCCTCGGTGACGTACTCGACCTGTTGAAACATATTGCTTCCGTCATTTTGGAGTACGCAAGGCAGTTCTCTCGTTGCTCTGGTTTCGGTTATGCAAGGCAAAACGCTCGTGGTTCCCGCCCTCAGTACACGTTGGACATCTTCCACACTTTGACTCCGGATAACTGGATGAACGAGGATTTACATTTACTTCAAAGGTCACTCTCGCCGCTTCCTCACCGTTGAGCAGCTGGAGCAGCTGGCGACAAGCCGCGGATGAAAGGCTTGAGCATCAACAGCCCAAGTGCACTCGGTGTTGATGCGGGCGATGCGGGTTTCTGTCAACCGGTAGGCTAGCACAAACCGTGACCGTTCCGGCTCTTCGTCATGACACGGTGTTGCAGAGAGCAGGGTAAAATACAACTACACTGACCACCGAAGCAAACGCACTGTTATTGTAAATTTTGGCTTGTAATTGCGCCTTTGTAGATCATCTTATTCGTTTTGCTGGAGAGACGCGAACGACGGGCGTAACAAAATCGCTTGCATATTCCGCACACCTCTCAAAAGCATTTACCGTCACCTGGCGAAAAGCGCACCGTCCGACTTCCCCTGCCTTTTACCTGCTTTAGAGCAGTTTGTACCTGCTAGTAGGTACGCCTACTGAAACTGAAACTTTAGAAACCAGGGGCAGTGCCAGAGAGAAAAGAGACAAAGTTGGGAAAGCTTGCTCGCTCTCTCCGACTTCTCAACTCTCAAGTGATTGTACCATAATAAATGCACCAACGCCTCTTCCCAAAATAAAGAAAAAGCACTTTGTTCACTACGTAAAAATGGTCTCAGTTCATGCATCTGTGGGCAGGTAGGAAATCTTGCACCAATTTATTCACACCGCATGATATGCACAACAAACTCACACGAGATTTACAGGAAAATATCGGTGGTGACTTAAGTTTCCCTGAAAGTCTGCATAACCGGTCGTTTGCAGGACCGAATCACCTACTCGAGCAGTGTGCGTCGCTGTGCAAACACGTCGCTGTGCAAACGCAGTCCAACACGAAGCCTAAAAACGGCAGATTTAGGACAACAATCCGGAGTCCACTGTTCAATTAAACCGACGTAATTTTGTTGAAAACACCCGCACCTTTTTACTCACGCCATCCGTCGGGATACTTCCACATTTTGAAATGGAACTAAGGAAGATTTACTTTTAAAACACTCCCTGCAGCCCTCCCGGACTAGAGTCACTAAATAAAGCTACGCTTTCAGAGTACCGCATTCCTTTTCTTTGGCACTTTGCCGACAATACAGTCGCTCTATTCAACAATATTCTGGTTCGCTGCGGCATCATTGGACAGCGGCAGTCACGTGAGTCACTATCATCATCATCGCGTTTTTCTACGCCACCATCTTGGGTCCAGCGATCCGCTGCCTGCTGCTGTTTTACTGTTTACTGCGCGCGCACGCCGAAGTCCGTCGCTCAGCACGCACTCTTTCCTTCTTATGTCAAGATACGAACAACACGACCTTGATTCGCTGCCACAGCTGCGGCTCCGGCAGCTGGCGCAGGCGACGGCTACAGCTCGGCTTGGCTTAGCTACAGGCACCCCTCCACCTGCGCCGCGGACCCAAGATGGCGGCGCCTGACGCGCTTCAGACGCGTAGTTTGGGAGTTTCGGTACTCTGAAAGCGTAGCTTTATTTAGTGACTCTATCCCGGACCAGCTGGACCGGATCAGCTGACGACGACGGGGCTGAACCCGTTCCTTCAACCCCCCAACAACCAATTTGCGCTCCGTGTTACTGTGGGTCAGACTTGTACTGTACGCATTACAAGTAATCAAATTACTTGTAATCGATTACTTTTTGTAGTAATTTTGTAATCAGTTGATTACTTTTATTAGGCAGTAATCACAACAGTAATCTGATTACTTTTTGAAGTAATAAAATTACTTGTAACCGTTACTATTTTTCCACAAGCGCCCCCCCCCCCCCCCGGGCACACGCCTGTTTTTTCTGAAATGACAAAAATAAAATTTGCTTTTTTTTTCGAACGAAAAAAAAATTTTTTTGAGGAGCTATAGGAAACGAGGTCAATCCCTTTCTATGTACAGTTCCTGTGAAATGTCCGTTTTTTTTTTTTTTTTTTCGAGTTGGGACTGGGAGTGGGAAGCCACAGGGCGAAGTTTCTGGGCGCAGAATGCAGCTTTGTAAGTCCTTCGTTCAAACTAGCCCCCTCACGCACACACACACAGAAATAAAAAAAATAAAAAAATCCTGCTTAGGGTATTTACTCGCAGCCCGTAGGAGAACCAGAACCGAAGAATGCCTAAAGCGGATGCAAAATATAACAAAGCCATTTGAAATATTTCCCCATTTCCCCTACGTGGTCTTTGTGACAAGCAATGTTTCGAGTTGAGAAGTGGTCGGGGCGATCTCTTCCGCTAATGGATACTACACATGATCCGTTTCAAATCCTGGAGCTGTTGCTCTTTTGTATAACATGCGAGCTCATCCACATGTGAATAATAAAATGAGTGACGCAAACTTTGAGCGAGAACCCTTGCTCAAGCTTAAGAAGATCTAGAACCCCCTCCCCCCCCCCCCCCGCGCACACACACACTGGCGAACGCCCAAATCATTAAACTTCTTCAAACGAATTCTATGCTTGTGTCCGTATTGTGAAGGTGCAACGACCACGAAGAGGGAACCAGTTTTTCTTCTTCAATACTTGTGCAAATGTGAAATATAGGTTGGAAGTAGTTCATTGTTATGAGCGCTAAAGATGTGTCTTCACACAATAAAGTAATCGGAAAAGTAACGATTACTTCTTTAAGTAATGTCCAATTACTTTTGCCGTCGAGTAATCAAGTAATCTAATCAAATACTTTTTAGCCAAGAGTAATAGTAATTGTAATCGATTACTTTTTTTAGTAACGTGTACAAGACTGCTGTGGGTCCACCTCCAAGCACCGCACCATACACCACGAACGTTTCAGCTCTTTTTCGCAGCGCCGTGTTGCACCAAACAGAACGAGATCGCCGAAGTCAACGCAGAGCTGTCGTGAACCTTGGCTTGTGGTTGCGCACTCGTGGACCCTGTGACTCGCTTCGCTTTCAAGCACACACGACGATAACGAATGATACTTTTCGTCTCCCGGGAACATCACAGGGGCACTTCTCCGGTCACGTATTCGCTACATGTGCTCGCAAATCGAGGAGCTTCTCCCACTCCCGTCAAACCAAAACAATACCGGCGCCATGTTAAACGTTGGTTAAACGTGCGTTGCTGCGAGAGGTGCGAGAGTTTCTCCGACCAAACAAAAACAACGAAAGCAAACCGGCTCTCGCTTCCAGCCATAGAGATCGTACATACTAACTCTAGAGGAAAAGGTCCGCCATTTTCCCATGCATTCTGGCTGCCGCAAGCGGCGGAGCATGGAGGCAGACCCTCGGGGCCCCACACATTGTTACCAACTGCCTTCGATTATACGAATATAATTATATCATCAGAGCAGTTTAATGAACTTCAACAATCCGCGAACTTACCGGTGGAAAAATATTCGCGTTCCTTTCAAAGCTTTCTTTTTGCATAGCGTGCAGATGTGCGGCCTCGCGTCAACGCTAAACTAAACCAGATACCCGGCTTTGCAGGTGAGGCGCGGCTTATCTCGTTGGGCGCGGCCGAGGAATACGAAACCGCGCAACCACCAGATTTCCGAGTTTTCGACAGAAGGGAAGTTAATGTAGCGTAATGAGTAGATTGCTTTTTATAAGTGTTAGAATAGCTTAGAATTTAGTTTACAACGTTAAATTATCACTGTTTATATTGCTGAGAGTTTTCAGTCTTCGCGATTACCATTGCGACTGTCGTCCTTCGGCTGGCAACGTTGCTTTTTTCTCTCGTGTTCTGTCGCTCTCTTTCGCGATCGTTCACTCGGGCCCCCAGATGTCAGCGCACGGGATTTGCCGCTCCTCCTCACCCACCTTTACCCCCTGCTTCCAGCGTACATCGGCGTTGCGCCGTGGCCAGATTTTTTTCTGTCAGCTCTAACTTAAAGATAACCTACAGATGCAGCAACACTGGCCACCACGGAGCGCCGTAAATTCTGAGGAGGTTGCATGGGAAGCGGCGGCACCTTCGCTTGCAGTTGAAGGGTTGAAGCTAAAACAAACCAACTGCAATGTCACGTGTTCAGATCGAGGGAACGCTTTTTATATCTTTTTTAACTGTTTAGAACGAGTAATTACACTCATAACTTTATTTGTGGTGTGTAAGAAACTGGTATCAAGACCCCTAAAATAAATACAAACATCGGTGACAAAGGGAAGCCGCATCGGCCGCATTGCCATCGACCAGAAAAAAATGGCAGCGAGCACGGTAAGCGCGAAAAGCGCGGGGTCCGCCCCGACCCGCGACATGCTGTAATTGCTTTTGGTGCCTATCCGTCCCCGAGACATGTTTCTTTCCGCGGCATTTGTCTTCACAAATCTTTCTAGGTGTGTCCCAAGCACTCCGATGCTTCGATAGCCGGCAATGCAGCGGTCGCCGCCGGGCGCGATGCTTGTTTCCGATGTCGGCTACACGGCTATGCGTGTATAACCGAACCAAAACACGTTTTTTACAACCTCGCATGGTTTTTGAATGAATTATCCATTACTCAACGTGTAAATTTATGGTAATTTGTGTAAATAGCGTGTTTTTCACCCCAAATATTCACTAAATACACGGGACTTGCTAACAGTGTACAAGGATGCTGCTGTATAGCTAGATGGACAATCTATAGAGGGCAGGGATTTAAGTCTTCTTTTGAGTTTAGGGTTTGATCAAAGTTGAAAGCTTCGCATTTTACGGCGGTTTGGCTAGCCCAAAGTCATACATTGCATGTTGGTTGCGTAGCTTCGAAACCTTTTAAGAAAGCACCAGTGGGATTTGTTACAAAATTTATCGGATCAGTTAATCGTCAGGATGAGGGCAGCGTTGTGAATCTTTCCAACATTTTCTTGTCTGGTATGCTGCAGAGAGTGTTAGGCAATCTTACTTCCGAGTAAATTTTAAACCGACTTATCTAGTGACCACGGTAAAAACAACTTACAAGAATATCGGTGACCAGGATGAGAAGTCCCAGTTTCAAGCAGGGGCTTTCAAATATTTGGCTAGATTAATAAATGGTTCGTCCCGCTTTTATTGGAGAAATTTGAGGAAAGTAGAGCACGCAAAACACGAAGTAGAGGAAGACAATTTGATGTTGCTGGGGACAAATAAAACTGGGAAGCTGCCAGTCCTTCCGATATATTTTAAAGGTGAAAGTTCAGGCTGCATTGGCCACCTTTTTTCAGCCATGTACTTTGATTATTCAAAAGCTAAGAAGGGGCATTATTGGTTAAGATTGTTACATTCCGGGCAGTGGCGTCACAAGGGGGGGCGGGGGGGGCGGACCGCCCCGGGTGCAGGGCTCAGGGGGTGTCGCGGCGGGCCACGAGACGGGGGGGGGGGGGAAGCACGGCGGGGCACGCGAGAACGGGGGGGGGGGGGGGGGGTAAGTCGCGGTGGGTCACGCGAGAGCGCGGGGGGGGGGGGGGGTATCGCGGCAACTTACCGCCCCGGGTGCTGCTGACTCTCGTGACGCCACTGATTCCGGGTATTATTAGAGTGTTTTGTTAAATGTAAAGAGAGCTTTTTCTTTCTTTTTTCTTTTTTTGCTTACGAAAATTTGTTTGGAAGCGCAAGGAGCCAAAGAAGTGAGTTTGAACTTTGTGGGCTTTTTTCCACGTCAATTTTCCTACAATTTAAAGCATTGTCGGTAAATCACGGCGTAAGGGTTGTTTTTAAGAATGAACTTAAACCTAGCTATTTAACTTTGTCTTCAGGGGGTGAGCGCGGGTGTAAAAACAAAAGCATAGAGATGCAGCAGCAAGTTGCGAAGAGGCAGTGGTTTATAAGATCCCTGTTCCTTGTGGGTTCACGTATGTTGGACAAACTGAGCGCTGTGTCAATGACCGTACTCTTGGTCAATAGATATCAGTGGCGTCTAGTTCGAAGAATTCTAAAATTGTTAAGCGTCTCAACAAATTTAACAATTTTTCACCAGTTTGGACGCAGTCAGAGATTCTTGGAAGAGAAGAGGATCACTTAAATAATCTGGTTAAGGAGACCATCGGGATTACCAATGCTGGAAATTTCATACGTATACCGTCAATAATGTTGGACGCAGAGTTGCGATCCTTTTTTATTGTTTAGGTTGGTATCTGGAGGACGAGGTTTTCTCTTTGGTGTATTCTGGATCTATGACCTTCCTTGCCTTTCTTGTATGTATTAAAGAGGGAGAGGAAGTGAGAATACGACGGGACATGTTCACTTGTCACGGAGCGTTGGGATCAGGGTTTAGTTCAGATGACGACAGAAGGACTTTGCTATTAAAAGGCACTGTTTGGAAATAAATTTGCAGCTGTGTGTTAAGACGTTGTTATCCCCTCCCAATTTTTTTAATGTGTCCGGGGTTCCGGGTTTTTCCTTTTTTTTTTCTAGTAACTACATTTTGAAAATTTACTTAGGCACTGAGAAGAATTCTGGGAATGTATGTATACACGCGCTGCACGTGCTCGCCTAAACTGTAAAAAATATTCGGGGTAAATACCCAAAATAGGGCGTTTACGAATGCACGTTAAAAGTGCCATTTGTTTTAAATGTTTGTTTAGAACAGTGTGGGAACCACATGTTCCCCTCGGGGAGAGGAAAATGTGACAGCATATAAAACAGCCCCGGAATAAATGACCCCCCAAAAACAGAAGTATCTGCCATGGACCCTATTTTAAGATTAGAAATTATAACGTCGCAAATTTCCCCGGGCACAGTACTCGCATTATATGGTTCAAAATGCTGTTCGTTCGTGTTTTTTTTTTTTTAATGAAATGAAACAGGGAGATGCACTTCAGCACACGGGTTTAATCATTCTCGGCACATGCAGAAACGTTAGAATCATATGGTATGACCGACAGCACGCATAAAGTCTCAGTTGTTGCCGTCTCAGCGGCATACTCTCACAGAGGTGTTACATTTCGACAAGCGCTGACTTGCGCCTCTTTTTAGGAGGAGCATCCACTCGGTCCTGGGCCATTTTTATAGTTACGGTCGATTTTTCTGAGCGTAAGGTGTCATCGGCCTTCTACACTGTTGGATGTATCATGTCTGTGACCGTCAATGCTTCCGAAATTTGTATTGCACGTTTCACGCGAGTGTACCGCAGTACATTTCTTGTTGTTGTTTTAGTACAAAATAAAACAATATTATAGCACTACACTTCAAACCAAACTTTGTTCCTGGGCCACTTTTTCCGGGGCCATTTTTTCCGGAGACTTTTTTCCGAGATTTCTTTTTCCCTGCGATATTTTTGGCGGAACCCATTCCCCGCATCCCTATCTAGGTTTAGCTTAGGCAGGCCGTGGGCGCCGCCATGACGGGGTGCCCGCCCCGTATACGAGAGGAAACCGTATGGACGGTTCTCCCTAGCCCTACTCGGGTGACTTGCCACCGGTACACTATTCGGGAACAATCATTTTTTGGACGCGACTGCTCCACCGGGAAGCGAACCCACTACCGTAAACCACGGGCGCGTCCATTTCCCGCAAGGTACGTAAGCTAGCTAAAACAACGTCGGAGAAATGCCTTCTTTCACGGAGCTCTGTTCTTTTTGAGGCTCTTCCCCTTTCCGTGAATCTGCTTTTGCTGCAGCGCGGAGTCTAACCGGTCATCCTGGCACTTGAGGCAGCGCCGATATTTCGAACTTTATTGAGTGCAAAGCGTGTTGGCGTATGAGTCAATAAACATTTCTTTTACAGACTTACTGTGTTGCTGGTTGCTACCCCCACGGGGAACTCAAGGCGGTTATCGGACGGTCCCGCCGTAGCCGCAAATGCAGCCAGTTGCGGAGTTGGTTTGACAAATCATAATCTTTACAACAGAAACCCACAGCAGTTACTGCGGCGGATGCCAGCATGCACGTGCAGTGGGTATAACTACACTCACAGAAAACCCTTTGGAAGTTCAAAATCCGACAAACACAAAACTATGTCAATTTTTTTTAATTTTTCCCTCGCATGTGCAAGCACTGTTGTCATTGTTTTCACAGCTCCCTGATTCACTTGGCGCCGAAAGAAATGAACTGCGTAAGTGCGTTCGGACGAACACTTGTGCGATTCATTTGTCACCGGAGGTCGTCCTTTCCCAAACCGTTAACACCATACGTACAATGTTGTCAGTGATAAGGTTTGTTCACCGTACTGTGCTTGCAGTCTTTTCAAATTTTCAGCTCGTATAACTTTATCAGTCCCCCAAAAAATGCATAGTGTACCGAGCTCCACAGTCACAGACGCAATGCTAGCCGTCATAATAAATAGAACTGCTGCGAATGAGTAAAATGCATCCTTCTTGGCGCGGAATGCTAAAAAAGATTACGTTATCATCTTCCGCAAGTTTCATTATGCTACACTTGTTCAGCGATTTCTTGTGGCTAAACGGCCCTTGTATTCGTGTCATTTATAGAGACATTAGCCTCGTTCGACTTAGCTACGCCTCCTGCACCGGTGGAGCAAAGTGTAGGGCAATGCACTTCCGGTGTGTGTGTTGAGATACGACCGGAACTGCACCACCCTACACTTTTCTGCACCGGTGCAGGAGGTGTAGCTAAGTCGAACGAGGCTAATGTAGTCACGTAGTGCGTTCCAGTCTCGTTTAGTCCATGTTAATGTAAACATTTGATAAGAGACTGTGTGCGATGAAATTTCACATATCTACAAGAATGGTCGAGATGAGGGAAAATACTACAAGGAAATAGTAGCAACGATCCTCTGAGATGGTGGTTAGGATTAAAAAAAAGTTGCAAAAATGTTCCAGAAACCTGGACTCGTCATGAGGAAACCAACCCTCTACTTTACGTAAGAAAATAACAGTTTAATCAAACGTTTCGTCTCTTATACGGGGGGCGGGGGGGGGCATCATTAGTGATGCCGAGGTGGCAGGAATAAAATTTGATGAAGAGAGAGAGAGACGGGACACACTGCGGCGGAGAGAAAGTGTGTTCAGGTTAGCTAACTGGCGGAATCCTATTCAGAATAAATGAAACGAATTGCTCTATTTCGAGCGGCTTCTATGGTGAAGTATGACTGTCATAAAGACCATATTGAAGAAGCGTATTCTAGCTTGGATCTTACCAGGGTAGTGTAGGCTAGTCGTTTTAATTAAGGTGTTGCTAGTCTGAGGATTCGGTGAGAAAAAAAATCTGAAAATACGGTTCGCGTCAGCAACGACAGAACTTAGCTCATGATAGATCAGTGGTAAGCTGGATTCTTATGTATTTATATGGTGATTAAGGTGTCACCTGGATGGTAGTAAGTGGTACAGAATACATGTAATAAGTGACCGGCGTAAAAATTGGAGGAATTTAAGTTTATTAAAATTTAAAGCTAGCCGTTTGTTATTTTTGGCACCACTGAGTTATTAATCTGAGATCGTTCTGCAAAGTTACTTGATCACTGTGGGAAGGAATAGGTTTGTAAATTACACAATCGTCGTGGAGGAAGCGCACTAAGGAAGAGACTTTATTATGCTGGTCATTAATGTAGATTATAAATAAAAGAGAGCCAAGTCCCGTTCCCTGAGTGACGCCCGACGTACCATTCAGGTCGGAGATTTCACGTTCTTAAAGAGTAGTGGGTGCGATTAATCAGGAATTGAGAGATTCAACTGACAACGGAGGTGTGAACATTAATATTTGTAAGTTTAAAATGGTGAGGAACCTTGTCAGATGCCTTAAAAAGGTACATAAAAATGGCGCCAGTTTTAAAATTGGAATCAAAACCTGACGGTGAGAAATGCTGTTCTGGGTTTCACACGAGTGTGACTTATGAAATGCATGCTGATGTTCAAAAAGGAGCCATTGTGAGTCTAAAATATTCATCATGTTATTTATCATTAATACATGCTCCAAAAGTTTAGACGAAATACTAGTGAGAGAAATGGGTCAGTAATTAATGTTTAGCTGGCTGCCACCCGTCTTGTGAACGGTGACATATTGCGGTACTCATTTACCGATCACATTGAATTTCGTAAAGCTGTGAGAATTTGTCGCAGAAGAAAGTGGAGGAGATATTTTTAGCGTTTATTAATACTTCCGAGTTATTTTGGTCACTTCATGAACAAGAGGACACCTTCAGTTGGTCGACTGCCTTCAGTACACCAGCGTGGTCAATAATGATATGATTCATATGAGGGTGAGAGCACTGGAATGAGTTAGAAATCTTTGGAAGGTTATAAAAATATAAAATAAAAGAATTGTCTAGATTGAGGACGCTGTTTGTCTACAAATTGCAATAGAAATAAAAAAACGCTAGGTTGATAATTAAAAGAAAATTGGCTTTTTAGTTAAAATGTTGTGTTAGTGAAATCTTTTTTTTTTTCTCTCATCAGTGAGTACGGATTTGTAGCACTTAAAGGGGCCCTGCAATCATAAATAAGCGTCTACCTTTTTCGCGGTTCCCACGTCTCTTGAGGTTCGGGCAAACCAGCGGGCACGGTGAGAGTAACTAAATATCAGTGCGTCATATTTTAACCGGGCGACGCGGAAACCTCCTCCACCGACGGGGGCGACCCGCGGTTCCGAAACGCGCGTAATGTGACGTCTTAGGTCCTGGGCTTACTACTGGTCAGAGCCGCTAAAAGCTTCTTTTTAGTCGAAATACAAAATATAAGTGGCGCGAACCGTTTCAATTATTTATAAAAGTAGTTTTTCTTCAGTATTTGAGATCAGAAAAGAAACAAATGCAGTTTATAAAGTACGGAAACAAGAAATGATCTGTCGACATACCCGCCACCAAGCGGTGGAAAAGGCGGCGCATACTAGAAAGGAGTAGTGGGATCAGGCGCCGACAGGGAAAGGTCCCGGATGTACGCGGCGGCGCTGCGGCCGTAGGGACCGAAGGACCCGACCGGCTCTGAGCATTCCCAAGGCCTTCGGTGGGCAGCTTTGCCTGGCGGTTTGGCCGTTTCGCGGTATGGCAGCGCGAAGTGGCTCCCTTTCTGAACTGATCTTTACCCCGTGTTTGCTGTCGTTTGTGGCCAATGAAGTGTCATGCCGAATTTGTGTTTAATCGCGCAGCAAATGCAATGAGAGCCGCTCTAGCTGCCAGCTACATGCAGCCTATCCAGAACACGCTTTAGTGGCGCCCTCTCGCGCCGTCGACACGGAGTAGTGGCAGCCGTGAGCGCTCGCTCAGCTCACTACCCCTCGTCTAGTTCACGGCCACTCAAGCAACCAAGGACGTCATAGGAGGTTATATTTTTGCTTGTTTTTGTAATTTTAATTTGTCTATAACTTTTAAAATAAAGCGAAATTCGAGAAAAGAAAAGTGTCATTAAGTTACTACGTTCAGTGCGCTCAGGTTTGGTGCAAATTAGAAATTAGTAAAAAAGTGATTGCAGGGCCCCTTTAACACAGTCGTGATAAGCGTTTCAAGAAGCCTAGGTGTAGATTGATATAGCTCGATTGTAATTTTTTTTAGAGGGAAGGTAGGCGTGAACATAAACTGTTTCGTTTTACCAAGGGTTAAAGCTATCAGATATAATGCGAGTAATTGGAATGTAAAGGCTCTACTAAATGAATCAGTTTATCTTTGTATAGCGTCCATGATGAGCGAAGATAGTACATGGTAAAGGCATTCCCTGAAATAGAGTATAGCGGAACAATAAGCAATTATCATGAAACAATAAATGACTTGCGCGGACGTCAGTCCACCCTCCTCTCTGGTGGGAAGAAGCGCCTCGTTAACGCAGCGGAAGCTACATTCTCACGCGCCCTTTCCCTTTATTATCTCTGAGCAAGTGACGTCATTGAAAATTTGTACAATGTTTGGAAAACGGCTTACACGTTCCCCCCCCCCCTCTTTTCTCCATGGTATTCGCAACTTGAGGACCTGGGGCGGTTTGGTCATCTCGCGGCCGCGGTTGCGGCCAAGGGGGATTTTTATGTCACGTGACCAGCTCCATGGGGACAAGGAAGTACCTAGCGTCCCTGCCTAATAGCAGAGAAATCCGTGTAGCTTCGAGTACAGAAGTTTAATTTCGCTCGCAGAAACTGACCACAGAGGCTTTCAACTGGAGTCCAATTAACCGCCCCTTTATACTTTAGGAGCGGCAGGTAAAGTTACGACCAGGAAAGGTAAATATGAGCCAAAATAAAAAAGAAATCCCACGAGATAAAAGCGATGGCAGTATCAGGCACCTAGCTAGGGGGGGAGGCGCCCCCCCCCCCCGATATCTTTCATTTTTCTGGGGACTCCTCTCCCTCCTCCCCCTCATACAGCATTTTTTCATGAACCCCCCCCCCCAAAAAAAAAAAAATCACTGGCTACGTGCCTGGCCAGTATATTTACATATCTGCGGCAGCGGCGGAGTTTCGGGCCTTCTGCTGTAGTCCAGGGATAAGAGAACTGTGACTTGTCATCGCGGCGTGAAAATTCCGAATTCAACTCACGTCAATGTTTTTTAGATGCGGAGCATCTCTTGCTCGGGTCTATGTCCCGCGGCGTCGGCGTCGTAGTCCGCACTCACACTACGCATGCGCAACTCTCCTCCTTCCCTCTCTCCAACAGCTGCGCGCTACACTCTCCGCTCTCTCTCTCTACCAGCTGCGTGCACTTCGCGTGCGTTCGCTTCTACTCACACCGCGCGCGCATGCGCAACTCTCCTCCTCTAGTCTCCTCTCCTTCAAGTGTGAATATAAGCAGCGGTAGCGCGCTGCGCGCGTTCAGTTCAGCGCTGTTGACTCCACTTCACTCCGTTCTTCCGATGAAGTTTGATGGAAGCAACAGTCCCGTCAGTTAGTGGGTTGGCGCAAGCAAGCGTCAGCACCACCCCACAAACTAACAGCAACGCTACGTCCACTGAAGACAAAGCTGCGCAGCGAAGGGCACGCGACGCTGAGCGCAAACGCTTGAAGCGAGCGGCAGACCCTGAACTACGGCAACGAGAAGCGGCGTCCATTCGCAAGTTAACAACGTAATAACACGCAAGTTAACAACGTTACTAACCACGTTACTAACACCGTTAATAACACCGTTAATAACGATCCACGATGCTCCGCATCACCCCATGGTTCCCTTCGGGAACATGGTGTAATTCTTTTTTGCGCGTGTGTTTTATTTTTAAGCTGTGATCCATTCTACAACTCGTCCTAGCTCTGTCTAAGTTTTTGTTTTTTGCTCAGCATCTATTTTAATAGTTAGTTTCCCTAATTGCAGAGAATGTATTTTTGCGTCCCAAAACATCTGGCTAGGCTACCTGTTGCGTGTTTTCGCCATTTTCGGTTCTGCAGCACCTGCATTTCTTTCAACCGTTTCGTGACCGATTGCTGAACCGTCCCCCCGACATACCGACCGACCGACGGACTGACTACAACTGATTTGCGTACTTATCAACACCCTCCGTCTGTGTGTGCCAACCTAGAAATATGCCTTCTAGGTCGAGACGCCTTGCTCGGACCCCGTTTGTATGAAAATCATACCGATGCTGTCATATTGGTTTCCTTTTAATGAACATTACGGAACGATTGTATTAGCGCATTAACTTGGCTTGATCTTTATTTTCTTCCGGTGTGTTGATTCAACAGGTGAGACAAACAATAAAAACCGTGTAAGGCGCAGTGGTGCAAGTGGATGATCTGGATGATTTCTTAAAAGGATCACAGTTAAAAAGTAAAACACACGTGAAAAATATTTTAAAAAAAGCTTGTGACGCGATTTCACCCGGAACTTCCACGCCGCAACGACGAGTCCCGGCACTCTTAACTAGAAACTCTGTCGCTCGCGCAGATATATAAACATACTGCCACCGCTTTTATCTCGCGTGATTTCTCTTTTATTTTCGCTCATATTTACTTTCTCTGGTGGTAACTTTACCTGCCGCTTTTAAAGTATAACTGGGCGGTTAATTGGACTCCAGTTGAAAGCCTCTGCGGTCTGTTTCTGCGAGCGAAATTGAACTTTTGTACTCGAAGCGACACGGATTTCACTGCCATTAGGCAGGGGCGCTAGTTACTGCCTTGTCCCCGTGGAGCTGGTCATGTGACATAAAAATTTCTCCAGGCCGCAACCGCGGCCGCGGCCACGAGGTGAGCAAACCGCCCGTGGTGTCCCGTCTCCCTCAATGGGAGGGTGAAATGAAGCACGGGCTAGCATCACCCTCGGATAAGCAGAGCATCCGATTAAATCAGAAAAAAAAAACGCCATGCCCTGATGGGTTATGTTCTGAATTCTTTCAGGTAGTTGCAAAGGTAGTTTCAAAAGAAAAACGCCAGGCCCTTCTACTGCTAGATGTTTTTCGCGGGGCATGCGACCGGAAGCGCCTGCCCGGCTCCTTTACACGGACGGACCTAATTCTAATACACAAAATCCGGGCATAAATATATAAGACGCCACGCGAATGATTACAGACCGATAACGCTCTGTAATGTTGGCTATAAAATATTTTCAAAACATTCTGACGTGACGGCTCCAAAGTGCCATAAACGTATTTATCGAACACCGCCAAAGGCCGATCCACACAAACCAATGTCCATGTAGTGCGAAGTATTTTACAGGGCTGTTCAGCCTTAGACGGACAGGTTGCCATGATTCAGATCAACCTTAAAAAAGCGTTCGATCGCGTGTTGCACGATGTCCTTTTAAATATATAATATCATCTCAATATTGGCACTGTTATTTTGACGAGTTTTAAAATAGCCCACCAAGCGTGCCTGACATGGTCGGCGTGACATGGTCGGCGTGCCGGTGCCAGGTGGTCCCGTCGGGCATGCGGACGAGCAGCGACGAGGCGCTCGCTGGCGAAACCACATGTCCGGCAGACCAGGGTGGGCCAGGACGGAAGTTCCTGGCGTAGACCGACGCTCCCGGCTCCGGCAAAGGCCCGGGACGGCACCCTCGGTCAGCAGCCAGCTTCTGCTTCAGCTGCTTCAGGAGCGCCGTGGACCGGAGGTCTGGATGCAAGACGTCCAAGGGTGTCTTGACCATCCGGCCCAGCAGAAGCTCGCAGGGGCACGGCCAGTGACGTCGTGGGGTGTGGTCCGGTACTGGAACAGTACCCGGGCCACCTGCGTCCGGAAATCCCCGGGCTGGCTCTTCTTGAGCTTGTCCTTGATGGTCTGTACCACCCGCTCGGCTGCACCATTGGAAGCGGGGTGGTACGGCGGAACCAGCATCCGGCGGATCCCGTTCTTCTGCAGCCACTCCAGGTACTCGGCGCTGGCGAAAGCGGGACCATTGTCGGACACAATAATGTCCGGCAATCCCTGCGCCGCGAAGACTTGCCGCAGCGCCGCAATGGTCGCGCTCGCCGACGGAGTGGTGACTGGCAGTGCCTCCACCCACTTCGAGAAGGCGTCCACTACCACCAGGAAGTAGTGGCCCTTGAAGGGTCCCGCATAGTCCACGTGCAAGCGGGACCAGGGCCTCTGTGGGAACGGCCAGGGGGTGATCTCCACGTGACGCGAGGCTCGCTGGTTCTCCTGGCAGACCTGGCAGCCTTGCACCTGGTGCACGATGTCCTGGTCCAGGCCAGGCCACCAAACGTGCGACCGTGCCACCATCTTGGTCTTCTCCACGCCAGGATGCCCCGCGTGCAGCAACTCCAGGACCTTGGCCCGGAGACTTTGTGGAATCACCACCCTGGAACCCCACAGCAGGCAGCCCTGCTCCAAGCTCAGCTCGGTGGTCTTGTGGCTGTAGGCCTGGTGACGCAGCTCCTCCCTCGGGATACCGCCTTGACCACCTGAGACAGGACCGGGTCCCGGCTGGTCGCCTGCGCCACCGCAGTCCTGGTGAGCACCCCGGGTAGGCCCGCTCCAGCAGGAACACGTCAGCTGGCTCTGGAACGGCAGCAGGCACCTCCGGCAGGGGCAGGCGGCTCAGGGCGTCGGCAGGTCCCAGGTCCTTCCCAGGGCGGTAGACCAGCTTGTAGCGGTAGGCAGCCAGCGTCAAGGCCCAGCGTACCACACGAGGCGAGGCTTGCACTGGAACCGCCTTGTCAGGTCCCAGCAGCCCCAACAGCGGCTTGTGGTCCGTGACCGCCTCGAATTGCCGGCCCCACAGGTACTGGTGGAAGCGCCCGACCCCGAACATGAGCGCCAGGCCTTCCTTGTCGAGCTGGCTGTAGCGTTGCTCCGCCGCATGAAGCCGACGAGAAGCAAACGCCACAGGGCGTTCCTGACCATCCTGACCCCGGTGCGACAGGACGGCTCCTACCCCGTACGGCGACGCATCCACGGTGAGGACTACAGGCTTGGCCGGATCGAAGTGCACCAACACAGGAGCCTTGACGACCAGCTCCTTGCTGCGCTGGAAGGCCAAGTCCTGCTCCTTCTTCCAGGCCCACTGCTGACCATCGCGAAGCAGACGATGCAGCGGCTCTAGATGCGTCGATAGGTTGGGCAGGAACCTCCTGTAGAAGTTGATGAGGCCGAGGTAGCTCTGAAGCTCCTTCTTGCTCTTGGGCTTCGGCGCCTTGAGCACGGCCTCAATCTTGCGGGGAGCCGGGGCCAGGCCAGCCTGGGAGATGATGTGTCCCAGGTACTCCACGCTGGGGGTCAGGAACACGCACTTGTCCAGCCTCAGCTTGAGACCGGCGTCCTGCAGTCGTGTCAGGACTTTGCGCAGGTTCTGCAGGTGGTCCCCGTCGTCGGTACCGGTCACCAGGATGTCGTCCAAGTACACCGCCACGTGCCTCATGCCCCTGAAGAGGTTGTCCATCTCCCTCTGGAAGATGGCTGGGGCTGAGGCCACGCCGAACGGTAGGCGCGTGTACTGGAAGAGTCCCATGGTAGTCGAAATGGTGACATACTTCCGGGCGGCATCCTGGAGCACCAGCTGCTGGTAGGCATCTCGAAGGTCGAGCTTGGAGAACTTCTGTCCCCCGGACAGAGCCGACCAGAGATCTTCGATCCGAGGCAGCGGGTACTTCTCGACGGTAGCGACGGGGTTGATGGTGACCTTGAAGTCCCCGCAGATCCTGACGCGGCCGTCTCGCTTGAGGACTGGGACAATCGGTGCGGCCCACTCGGAGGTCTTGACGGGCACCAGGATACCCTCTCGCTGCAGCCGTTGCAGCTCCTGGGTGACCCCGTCCTTGAGGGCGAACGGCAGCGGACGCGGCTTGAAGAACCGAGGCCGGGCTCCTCGGGTACGTGGATGCCGACCGTCGTGCCGGCGAAGGTGCCCACCCCCGGCTGGAACAGGGACTGGAAGTCGGTCAGGAGGCTCGGGACGTCTTTCACCACGTGCAGCGCAGCTTCCTGGTACTCCGGCAGCCGAACACCCAGCGAGTGAATCCAGTTCCGGCCCAGCAGCGTCGGCGACGACCCCTTGGTTAGATAAAGGGGAAGGATTGCCTCCCTGTCGCCAAGGCGAACGCTGACTTGGGCCCGACCCTGGACCTGGGAAAGCTGCCCGGAGTAGCTGCGCAGCATGACGTCCGACGCCTCGATGGACACGCCGGGGAAGGTCCGCTTGAACAGCTTCCCGGCCATGACCGACACGCTGGCCCCTGTGTCCAGCTCCATGGTGATGGGGTGCCCGCAGATTTCGACAGACACCAAGTAAGGTGGCACAGACGATGGAGGCTTATTCGTCTGCCACACGTCGAAAATCTGCGGGTCCTCGGCCACGACGTGGAGCCTCGCTGAGGAGGGACCCGGACCTGGCGCCGCTCGTCCCCGCCGCGTTCTCTTGCGACGGCCACCCTGGCCGCGGGCTTGGCTGGAACCCGGGCTTGAACCAGGCTGCTGCTGCCGCTGCTCCTGCTGCTGGCCGCCGCTCGTCCTCCCCCTCGGCAGACACGTGCGAGGTGCCCAGTTCTCCCGCACGTGAAGCACTGTGCTTGGACGAACTGGCACTGTGAGGGGGAGTGGGCAGCACCGCAGCGGCTGCAGGCACCGCTCCGTGTCGCCATCTTGTTCACCGCCGCTTCCGCTGCTTCCGACGGTGAGCCGGCCGCACCGCGCAATCTCGCTGGCGTCCTTTGCTGCTGCCTCCATCGCCTGCGCTGCTTTCACCGCGTCGTCCAGCGAGGGGTCGGGAAGCTCCAGGAGTCGCGTCTGCATGGCGTGGTTGTTGATGCCGCAGACGAACCGGTCCCGGAGTAGCGAGTCCAACTGGTCGCCGAAGGCGCAGGTGCTCGCTAACCCTCGTAGCGCAGCGACGAACTGCCCGAGGGTCTCCCCGTCCCGGCGGCTCCGGTTGTTGAAGCGGAACCGCTCCATAAGCGTGGACGGCGCCGGGCTGAAGTGCGAGCGCAGCGTGGCGAGCAGCTCACCCAGCGTTTTCACGTGCGGCGTGGCCGGCTTGAGGAGGTCGAGCAGGAGACTGAAGACGCGGGTCCCGCAGCTGGCCAAGAAGATGTCCCGTTGTTTCGCCTCGGGCGTGTCGTTCGCCCGGAAGAACACGTGGACTTGTTCTTCGTAGACAGGCCAGGCGGACCCATCTCCCTCGAACGGCTCGAGCCTCCCGTACAGCGGCATGGCGACAGGAGCGGGCGGCGGTGTTGCGACTCTCTCGGCGGCGTGGGCCGAACCGTGCACGTTGTTGGCCTCCAGTGCCACGGTTCCTCGTCGCCAGTGTCACGAACTTTCTAGAACGTGGACGAAGGGGGCCGAAGCACCCGCCGAGAAGAGACGACTTGCAGCCTGGTTGAGGGTGGACGATGACTGACCGGGGCGGCGCGAGCTCCCCGGCGTTTATTATGCGCGGTGATCAATGTTGCCCGCCGAGGCTGGCGGCCATCGACGGGTGGACTGGAGGGGGCGCTACATACT
>JAZHYW010003263.1:0-10452 GCA_037355805.1 Ixodes ricinus
TGTGCCCAAGAAATGGAAACCGCCAATTTTCTTTGCATCAGTGTGACAGTAACCAAGGACACTGGCTTGAACATAACGGATAAGATGTAAAGTGGCTAGTCGCAGCGGTATTTTTTGGTGTAACGAGGAAAACAAAAGAAATGCCTCACCAACAACAAACTCACCTTACCGCTTCCGATCCGTACGGTGCGGAATTTCTGCAGAAGGCCCTTATTCTTGGCCTCGTAGCCGCCGTTTTCGAAGTGGTCCTCCTCGTCCTCCTCAATGGCACAGCTCTCGGCTACGGGGAGTTCCCCGTCTTTTCCCGAACTCGAGGCTACCAGTTTCATGTACTTGTACTCCAACCTTAAAAAGAAGGGGCAAGCAGAGAGAAAAGCCTAAGCTTCTCGTCCCACTGGCGAGTGACCATCTCTGAGAACTCTAGGGACCATCACTTGAAAAAAAGTTTGGTAATGTGGATGCACAGGTCTGTGGTAACAAAACCCCACATGGTATAGTGCTCCCTGTCTTCGGCAGGCAGAGATTTCGTGACCTCGACCTGACAGTGGGCACAGAGGCTCTGTGGAATGGAGGTAGCTCTTGTGGCAACAAGGCTTCATTGAAGTATCTACAAAGTAGCTGTTACGTCTGCGGATCCTGAAACAACAACTCGATTCACGGTGCTCGGGTGGTTTGGGGGTCTTGGACTTATAGTTTGCACACCTCTGCTTTGGATCATCACAAATATCTTTTGCAAGCTTTCACCTCGTTCAGTGCAGACCCTCCACATGGGCAATGTTGGGGACTTGTGCCTACTTGAATGACACCATTGAACAAGGGAGACCTTCTCAGAGTTAGATTGGCACCAGGAGCTGCTTACTTCCTGTTCTTCTTCCAGAAGTAGACGAGCATGCCAAAGAGCAGCACTCCCATGGCTAGCGCCAATGGCGGCGGAGGATGATCTGGAGCTGCCTGGGGATTACTGAGCAGGGCTGGGTCTTGGTCATGGTGTCAGCTGTACTTCCCCTGGGAATGCAGCCTTGTGGAGATATGTAGTGGAGCTTCTGCACCCCACTGATGCACTCTGCCCTTTACAACCTGCAGAAAAACGAAGCACGGGCCCATGTTCAAATGTGTACATGCTACATTCCACAGATTTTAGCAGTAGTAGTCCAGTATACTGTACACTTATTATTTTTTCTTGAGCATCTTATCTCATCTCATTTTCACCCTCGCTTCCCATCCAGACTACTATTGTATTTCTTTGCTATGTTCTTCCTGTTTCTAACCAATAATATATAAGGTCTAGATTATAAAGGTACTGAATATTAGTATTTACTCGGGAAGCTAAACAAATTTAGACAGAAGCAGGGACTGTTTTGTGCACATCGATGGTGGCTATAGTTGATCTCAGAGAATGCTCATCCAGAAGTATAAAAGGCTGTGATTGACCAAGGCTGGGTCTTTTCCAAGCTGGAACATTAGGTGCTATATGTCTTGACCAGTCAATGAGTTGGGGCATCATTGCTTGTATATTTTCTATGCTTCAGCTCTTTCTACATTGCGAATACAATATCTATACCGAAAGTATCACTGTTAGTATCCGTATTACAGATCTGAGTTGGGTGCTAATTCTTCTCATATCTTTCCTTAGAATCAGAATTGATCACAACAAAGACGAAGAATCGCCGGGGAAACATCGCAGTATGCTATAGCTGTCCCTGAACGCCCCATTCTAGCCCCTGTCAACTTTTCGCCTTGTACGAAAAGAAAACAAAATGAGAGCATCCTACCTGGTAGTCATCTGGCATGCAAATTCGCAAGCTAGGGCCGATGCTCCAAAGAAAATGGAAAGTGCAGCCGTCGCAAGTTCCATCGGGACAAGATGTGGGCATGGTGACGGTGCCATTGGGGCCAGCGTTCTTGTCACAGCGTAGCGTAATAGTTGTAGCACGTCCTTTTTGGCAAGCTCGTGTGGGCCTGAAATGCAGAGGTAAGCTACCTTAGTCCAGTTCAGTGGCTATGTGGCAATAGCCACTGTTGGAAGAAGAAGAGGATCGCGTGGGAATAAAAAGCCGGATCAGTTCGATCTTTGATTTCATCAGAGGTAGTCGCCTTTTGTAACTTCTTCCACAGACAGTTCAGTTCCAAGGTCGAAGCAACTGGATGTGACCACTGTGCCACTCAGGGGCATTGGATGAATGACCAAATTTCACATTATGTTCAGAACTATCACCCTTTTCCTCCTTGCTCATGTTCAAACTTTCACACCATAAAAATTTTAAAAAATTGCGACCGAAGAAAGAATGAAATAATATGACAGTGGAAACTTAGCATCTACAGAAAACATGAAAAATAAAAGAAAATACAGTCAGCTAGGATTACTTACATAGACGAGTAGTAAAAAAAGTGTATGTCGGGTTTCTGACCAGGACCTGTTGAAATGAAATGTTTCAGCATTACTGACTATGATATTAGCTCTAGATTATTACAGCGTATTCTTCTGTTCTACAACTGACAACCTCACCCGGTAAGAATTCCTTAATGACGGATATGTCGTTGTAGGATGACTTGGTTGTGATTCCAATGAGTTCATCTCCAAGACTTCACATGCAAAAAGAATACAAAGTGTGACGAGTCGTACTCGGTAATGGAATAGATTTTCGAAAAAAGAAGCTCACCTAACAGACTGTATGGAGAGCGGTGCACTTATCTCACTTTGTTGGGAGGGCACAATGGTTGATCTACACACTTGAGATTTTATGTTATCACCGGCATATTCGTCCTGCATCTAAAATTTTAAAGGCGAAATATAGAACATTGAAAGAATTACAAGCAAAAGTAATTAAGTTCCTACAATCAATTAAGATGTGTCTTACATGGTAGGTAACATTGTTGGTACACATGGCTACGGGCTTCCCATCGTTTCCGCAGAGGCTGATGTTGAAGGCGTGATAATACTGCGTTCCACTGGCCGTGAAGAGCTTCCGTCCTCTAAGTTCAAGGAACCTGCCAAGAGATCAAGAAATCATCCTGGAATTTTACTCTGTCTCGACAGGTGCATATTTTTAGATCACATGGTGTGGGCAAAAGCTTAAAAACAGCCCATAACCAGAGGTCATAACTCACGAGGGCAGAGTATGGGAAGTCAAACTCTTGGCCATGCTCGAGGAACACATGGCAATCGCTGTAACAGGACCTCCCGTTTTCACTTCGTAGCCCGGGCCCGCAAGGCTTGCAGGATTCTATGCCGTAGGGTAGCCGCTCCGAGACGTACGTGTTGGCAGGACAACTCTGGCAGACCAGGTTTTCCTTGTCCTGGATGTACTGTCCAGGACCACAGGGAATGCACCTGAACATGCCACAGTATTTGTTTAGTAACCTGAAATTCACTTTGTGCCAATTTTATTTTTGCAAAATACTATAGCTCAACTAGTTTGCGCTGAAATGAAGAGTTCAATACGAGATCGACATCATGCAGCGCTTGGGACACAACAATGTTGTATCAAACTGCCAGCGCACAGAAGAACAAAACGAAATGGACTGTAAATGAAGATTGCACCTTATTAACCTTTTTTACTATTCAGGTACAATTATTTCTTCCTTTTATTTCAGATAAGTTTTAACTTTTCCTTAACAAAATCTTAGGCACTAATGGTTTCTAATGCTTTTAAAATTTGAATCAGATGATAAGTTCTGAAGCCCTGTTGTCTCATCCCATCCGCTCCGGCAGTGCTCCTCAAAAGGGGGTTTGCAAAGCACTCACACAACAGTTAAGCCAAACTATGGTAGATCAATGAAAGTCGACCTATATTATAGTAGTTGATTGATTGATTGAAACTTTATTTTGAAGGTTTTCAGCATATGAATATGACTTCGGGGTTATGTCTACCTTATAGGTAGACATAACCCCGACGGTAACAGTGAGTTTTATTGTTGCGTATACGAGCAAACGCAAGCACTGCGCGTTTGAGTTGGCGTTGCGTGTTCTAAATACCAACTAGCCCAATTATCAACCTTTTACGTTGCGTGTTTCATCACTCCGCGGGAGCCCAAACTGCGTCTTAAATTGGCACATGGCGACGACGCGCATGGGCAGCGTGGAGCACGCTACACTAGCGCAAATGTACTGTGCTTGCGTTTGCTTCTATACGCAATACTAAAACTCTAATATTGAGCCATGACTTCCGACCCCACTTATCTAACCACAATGTACCCCTACGTCATCCGCTTCTCCGCACACGCGTCTGCAAAGCGGTGAAGCTTCACGCACGCGTGCCGGAGCACTGGGGCAGCGCGAGTGCTACAGTCTTGGAAGGAGATGGTTATCTGTTCATCTAGCTCAGACGATGACGTGGTCAGTGTGATTGGCAGATGCGTTTGAGTGAGGGTGAGAAGGCACACTGTGGAAGAGCCTGAACGCTTGCATGACTACTCTTTTCTTGCACTTTAACTATTAGTCAACATATATTCGTAATACCATCTCGGTCTACAGTTCGGCAACGGTGTACTTCAAGGACAGTCGCTGACACTCCCCTCTGTTGTTTTTGCAGGTGAGAAATTGTTTTCCCTGTGTGAACTTGGAAACTGTCTTGCACTGCAGCCGAACACAGCCAATATTGTTTTGCTTGTCATTTTACCTATCGTCTCGGGCTAGAACCGTTGTAATCTTTTCTTTGTGGTTGCCTCCGTAACATTGAGTAAGGAAATCAAAGAGGTGGCTAAAGCACTTGACGATTTAAGGTGCGTGATCAGGGCTGACCTAAGAGCTGTCAAGGACAGCGTGAAATTTTGCAGTGACACCTGCGATGGTGTAAAAGGAATTAAAGATGAGATGAAAGAACTTCGGAAAGAAATTCAAACATTATCGAAAAGAAATGACGAGCTGGCAGCCGAGAACGCCAGGCTTATTGCCCAACTGAAAGAACTCAAACAATATCAAAGATCCAGTAACCTTGAAATAGAAGGTTTCCTGGTAGAGGGCGACCCCTACGACATTATCAAAGGAATTCGAACATACTAAATAAAACCGGACTCCGATTCTGCAATCCACATATGTCACCGCGTTTCTACTTTTAAACAAAACGAAAAAAACACAACATTGTTGTCCGTTTTGTACAGCGTGGGAAGCAGAGACTTACAACTCTAGACCTTGATTACGCCGGGCCTAGCAGTCCCGTATATGTAAACGAGCACTTGAGCAGCACAAATAAAGAACTAATTGGATGCAGCAATCGCACAGAAAAGAAGGGCAGGCTGGAAGTATGCCCGGTCTTCTGGCGGTAAGGTCTTCGCGCGGTAGAAAAATGACACCAACACGGTAATGATCGATGCTCGAAAAAATTGCCAGCTAAATAACGAAGCAACTAAAATTCCGCTAATTCTACACCTAACCATCGCGATGGAAGATATTCGGCCTGGATGTAATTATTACGACTGTAATGCCTTTAAAAAAATGCACAAAAAGCGCGAACGGCAGTTTCCGGCCGTACATATGAACGCGCAAAGCATAAAAAATAAGATAGATAGTTTGACATGGTGGGTGTAACAGCTTTAAAAAACGAGGACGATAAAAGGAATAGGCACGGCAGGGCAATAGTGTTGAAACCTTTACATTTGCCGATTGTGGAATTTGATGCAATGGTTTTTACTGAGGCATGGTTAACTAGCTGCAACATACTACCACAGTTTCAGAATTATAAATGCGAAAGTCTGATCAGGCAGGAAAAAAGAGGTGCGGGCATAGCTATCTATATCAAGGACAATCTGCGGTACCAAATTTACGATGAATTCGCTAAAATTGATAAAACGTTGAAAGCTTAATTGGTTATCAAAATATCCAACATCGTTGTTGCTTTATACCAACCACCTTCAGGCAATGTAGCTGAATTTATGATAGTGTTTGATAATGTATTATGCTTTCTTGGATCAACGTCAGAGTCTTTTATGATTCTTGGAGACATAAATATAGACACCATTTCTGATGATCCACAAACAAGAGAATTCATAGACCTGATTAAGGAGTACGCCTGTTATAATGCGATATTACTGCCGAACAGGGTTACTTGAACACTGCGACATCTCTCAACATTTGCGTCACAAATTATAATGGAATAAATTAGCGATCATCTCCCCATTTTTGCTTAGGATATACTTCTGCTATGGTACGTAAAATTAACGCAAAAACATTTTGGCACCGCACAATAAATCAAGAAACATTAAAACATTTCGGCAGCCTGACAGAACAAGCAAACTGGGATGACGTGTACAGTGAAATTAATGCTACTGTAGCTTATAAGTGCTTTATGATGAAATTTAAAAAATGATACGACAAAGAATTTTCTAAAAAAAAAGTAAGGATGAAAAAAAAAAAACGAGGAAGACATGGGTGACTGGTGATCTGCTAAAAAGAATTAAAGATCCAAATCATAAGTTTCACGCTTTTTATTCGGCATCGTGATCCCAACATGCTTATCGTGTTTAAAAAATAAGAAATAAACTGAACTCGCACATTCACAATGACCAAAGGAAAATGTGGGACGTCGTAAACCATCTGACTAACAGGAAACAAGCTTAGCGGCCACACGCGACATATCCTGGTAGACAATCAAACTTTTTTGGCAAAACACTTGCCCACAAAATAAATCAACGCTTTGTATGCATTGGCACATACATATATTGAATAACATGACAAAGCAGACAACCACACAACGACCGCTAATCTTTCGAAATCTACAATACTGGTTCCGACGACACCAAGCGAAGGTAATAAAATTATTAGAAATCTAAAAAAAAATGTTTCGGCTGGTGACGACAAAATAAAGGCACTGCCAATTTAAATATGTAGCGGCTCTACTGATTCCAATTCTATCTTACATTATAAATAGAATGATTGAAACTGGTCATTTTCCTGACGAGCTGAGGTTGGGAAAAGTTATTTCTGTGTATAAGGGAGGTGGAGAAACAATAATCCATAACTACAGAGTACAGACCAATTTCAAATCTTCCTGTCTTCTTTAAAATTTATGAACGCGTAATCAATGACAGGTTATCTAGTTTTTTTTTTCAGGAGTATAATATAATAACTAACGCTGCATTACGATTTTAGGAACATAAATCCACAGAGCAAGCACCTTAGGATATCAAAGACAAAAATTGAAGAAAACATTGGAAAAAAATTGCTCAAGCTTGGCTTGTTTCTAGATTTAAAAAAAAAAGCGTTCGACACTGTTCATTGTGACGTCTTACTAATAAAATTAGAGAATTATGATATAAGAGGTGTGGCGCTAAAACTAATAAAAAATTATTTAATGGATCGTTAGCAGTAGGTTTCTATTAACCACATAATATCTGATAAAATGAAAATACAACACGGTGTCCCTCAGGGCTCTCTCTATCTTAGGTCCTTTATTAGGAAATTTTAGAATAGGGGTCCCCAACGCTTGGGGGCCCCAAACAGCTTGGGGAGTCGTACTGAGCATGCACGGTGCGGCGCCCCAAGCTGCTCGGACCACGCAAAGCATTGGGGACCCCTATTCTAACACTCACTATTATTTCTAGTTTACATGTGTGATATTACTTATTTATTGTTATTGTTTTCAGTGCCTACCAACGGCCAGAAGCCTAGGACGGTAGAGCACCAAGTCATATTACAAAGGTGAAAACGACAAAACAAATAAATCCAGGAAACGACCCGACGACAACGCAGTAAATCAGACTGTCAACGCTTTTCTTGAATGATGTGATGTCATCATTAAAAAAGTCAAGGCGCGTATTTATACTTCGTTTCACCTTATGTTGTTCCGCAGCGAAGGCTAGAAGCGCCAGCTCATAGCCTTTGCAGCCACTCTTAAAGGGATACTTCAACGAGGAATCTGAAATATTCCCGGAGTGTTCAAAAATAGGCTGAATATGATCCACAATATCCGTAAATGACAATCGCACGTTTGTATTTTAATCCTGCTGGCTGTATTTTTCGTTATAAACGGCCCACTTTGGCAAGCGCTCGGAGAAGGCCCAGCTTAGAGCACGTGACATCCAATGCAATCGTGACGTAGGTCGTCTCAAGACGAGCAAAACTACGGCGAGGCTGACGTCGAGAGGATGGCCTAGTCGTTCCAGCCACCGAAGCGGCTGCTTTTGTACGAATTTTGAGTGACGGGTTAATCTTCTATAATCTTGTGAGGGGGACAATAGCGACTTCTGCGACACACAAAAGGAATTTTTGGGAAGAGGGGAGTTCCTCCTTCCCCCCTTCTCTCGTCGTGGCCGGAGGCAGAGACAACCTCCGTCACTAGCTGTCAAGGTTCCTAGACGAGCATTACAAACGAGGCGTTAGCGACATCCACCAGGTGCTCTTTGCTAATCGTTTAATTCGTTTTAAAATTCCTTTTCGAGACTTTTTTAACAAGATATTGGTATGTTCCATGTGATACTGCTCTTTTGAACACATATAGACCAAAAAATGAGCGCCGAAATTTCGTTGTAGTATCCCTTTAGAGTCACGAGAGCTTGTGCCGCCGAGATGTGCCCCAGAGCAAGGAGCTCGCGCTTGTAGCCTTTCCAGTGGTACATCGTAAGGTGACACAAAGTATAGATGATTAAATAGTTCTGTATCCGAACTACAGGAGAGAAACAATGCATGGGATTAACGGCAAACGTGCGGTTGTTGCGAAAAATGCCTAACAGGCACAGTTAGATTGATGCAAGACACAATAAAAGGACAGTCATAATACCCATGCAGACACTTGAACAAAAATATGAGATTACATCTGCCGCGTCTTGCTTTTAACTCCACCAATCATAAGCGATTGAGCACATTCACATATGAGTAGGGCTCAGATAGGTCTTGTCTTGCGTGAAACGTACGTGCAAATCGTTTTCGGAAACGCTCTAACGTCGCTGCAGCAGTGGCATTAAGGTTGTTCCAGACAACTGAAGCAAAGTCTAATTTGGGCAAGATAAGGCTTCTGTACAATAAAAAAAAAAAGGGTCGCGAAACACAAAACTAAGGCGAGTAACAATGCCCAACACTTTAAAAGAGGCTGACAGGATCATTCCAACATGACCGTTAAAGTTCGGCTTTTCAACTAGCTTAACGCCAAGATCCCGCACAACCGACACACGTTTAATAAGAGCATTGTCTGAGACAGTAATCAAAAGGAACAAGAAGGGTTTGCGTGTGATCGAAATGACCTGCGTTTTGCGAAGATTTGGGTCAAGCTGATTATCTACACACCATGTACATATAGCATCGATGTCGATTAGCAGCAAGACGCAGTCATGAAGACATTGAATTTTGCGACATAGCTTCATATCGTCAGTGAACTGGGACAGGGTGGAGTGCAGTATCACTTCATGAATGTCATTAGCAAACATATTAAAAAGCAAAGGACCTAAATTTGAACCTTGCGGCACTCCGGAGGGAACCGAAAACGATGACGCCAGATTCTCTCGAGTTGATAATGTACGCAGATGGTACAAATGTCTTTTGACTAGGGTTACCAAACGGTGCCTAGAAATTGCTGCAAATCCCTACCTCCTTAAGCTATCAAATTGGTTACGAATCAATCGATTGAAACTTAATATATGTAAAACTGAATACCGTATTTACTCGCATAATGAACGCACTTTTTTTTCCCGAAAAATCGAGGCAAAGTTGGGGGTGCGTTCATTACGCGGGGTAAACTTTTTGCGTCCGTATTTACTCGCATAATGAACGGACCTTTTATCCCGCAAAAATCGACGTAACTTCTTATCTCTTTGCGCGCGGCGCGGAGACTCCAAAGCCAAACTGCGATGCGCAAAAAAGAAAATGCCCCTCTCCATGTTTTTTTTTTCTTGCTTCTGTGTTTGTTTGTTCCCCCCCCCCTTTCGCAAGTTGTTTTGTTTGCCCACGCTGCCCATGCTTTCGCGACCTCGCTGCACCAGGGCAGAAAAGTGCGTTCATTTCGAGGGCTTCTCGCTTCTCTTTCCAAAGTGCGAGGAGGAGGCGAGGGCAGGATGCCTTTATTATGTGCGCTTTGCTTGGGCGAGGGCCTCTCTGTTTTAGTTTCTTATCTCCTTGCGCGCGGCGCGCGACCCTAAAACCAAACTGCGTCGTGCGAAAAAAAGAAAAGAGCTCCTCTTTGTGCTTTTTTCTTTTCTCTTAACTCCGTGGATTTTTTTTTGCCGTCTTTTGCAAGCTGTTTCGCTTTGCTTAGGCGAGGGCTTCATCGCTTCTCTTTCCTATCTTCTTGCGCAACTCGCGACCGACCTGCGCTGTGCAAAAAAAAAAAAAATCTTTTATGCTTTTTTTGCTTCCGTTGGATCTTTTTTATTTTTTAATGCCTTTCACAAGGCGTTTTGTTCGCTCACGCTGCACATGCATTCGTGACTTCGCTGCACCAGGATAGAAAAGTGCGTTCATTTCCGCGCGTGGAGGGAGGAGGGTCAAAATTTTGACGGTCCAAGTTGGGGGTGCGTTTATTACGC